>OY720174.1:21635000-21660849 GCA_963082885.1 Parascotia fuliginaria | reverse complement strand
CGATCGTAATTAAATCGACAGACGAAATGGACACCGGTGACCAAGTTATAGCAAAAATAAGATGTGCCGCAGAGGCCATAAAGGAGGGGGTGAAAGTGGACCGCATTAGAAAAATTAAAGATCAGAGGGTGATACTGGGTTGTGCATCGGCGGATGAGCTTGAGCGAGTCAAGGCCAAGCTCCGCGATAATGGCAAGGACCTGAGCGTCGAGAGCATTGCAGGTAGGGACCCGCTGATTGTCCTTAAGGACGTTATGTCCTATAACACCGACGAGGAGGTGCTGAGGGCGCTTAGGGCGCAGAACAAGCACCTCCTCAAGGACATCAGCGGGGACGATGACCGGATGGAGGTCCGATATCGCAAAAGGACGAGGAACCCGTTGGTGGCCCACGTCGTGGTGAAGGTGTCACCCCGACTGTGGGGCTGCCTGACGGGGGCCGGAGCCGTCCATATCGACCTCCAGCGGGTCAGAGTCGAGGACCAGTCCCCCCTGGTGCAGTGCTCTCGATGCCTGGGCTACGGGCACACAAGGCGGCTGTGTCAGGACACCGAGGACGTGTGCAGCCATTGTGGGGGGCCGCACCGCAAAGACGCGTGTAAGGAGAAGCTTGCGGAGCGGCCCTCCTGCTGCAACTGCACGAAGGCTGGGTGTCCTGACACAGGGCACAACGCCTTTGACACGCAGTGCCCAGTCAGGCGGAAATGGGACACCTTAGCAAGGTCGGCAGTGGCCTACTGCTAAGGTGCCCCATTGGAGCGAGGCTGCCGGTGCACAACCCATTAATACTAGTAAGCCGTGCGTTGTCCATTTGTGCATACTGTACAGACCGCACTCTACATCCACCAGCACCGCACCACGGCGCAGTCCAGGACCTGCACGGCTCTGTCTCTTGGACAGCATTGTAAGAAATGCATGCCAGAGAAGAGTACCGGTAGCAGTCTCCCTCCGTTTCGAGGGAGAAATTGGCAAAGCGCCGTGGTCGGCCCCCAGTGTTGGTCTGTGCAGTGTGCACAGTGGAGGGGTAATTGTTGTCGTTGTTTTAAGTTTTGTGTTGGCCTTCTGCTGTATTGTCTTCTGTGTTGGTTGTTTATTCCTTGTGGGTTGGTATTTGTGTGTTTCGTTCGCTATTATTGTTTATGTCCAAATAAATAAGGCTGAGCTCTGCACTGCAGTGCAGCGGCGGTCTTCAAACTTGCAAACTAAGCTTGCACATTTGCAAACACGCCCTGCACTGTGGTGCAGACTCATGGTAAATATATTAAGTGTATTATTAAGTATATTATTTGTAAATTATTAATTAAAAATTTAATCAATTAAACATTAGACCTTTTAAAATTCATATTAGTATATACAAGTAAAACAGAAATGGCAAAACATCGTAAATTTAAATTCAAAATTAAACTAGGATTTGGCTAAAATCTGTAAATTGTAATATTGAGAGAGAAATTAGTAATTACCTACCTTACCTAAATAAAACCCAATAGAGTAGCAACAGACCTCAAATAGCAAACAAGGACTCCGATTACGTCGGAGGATGACTTGGCCGGCCGCACTTATAGTGCGGTCATTTAAAAAAAAAAAAAAAAAAAAAAAAAAAAAAAAAAAAAAAAAACCTAACCTAACCTAACCTAACCTAACCTAACCTAACCTAACCTAACCTAACCTAACCTAACCTAACCTAACCTAACCTAACCTAACCTAACCTAACCTAACCTAACCTAACCTAACCTAACCTAACCTAACCTAACCTAACCTAACCTAACCTAACCTAACCTAACCTAACCTAACCTAACCTAACCTAACCTAACCTAACCTAACCTAACCTAACCTAACCTAACCTAACCTAACCTAACCTAACCTAACCTAACCTAACCTAACCTAACCTAACCTAACCTAACCTAACCTAACCTAACCTAACCTAACCTAACCTAACCTAACCTAACCTAACCTAACCTAACCTAACCTAACCTAACCTAACCTAACCTAACCTAACCTAACCTAACCTAACCTAACCTAACCTAACCTAACCTAACCTAACCTAACCTAACCTAACCTAACCTAACCTAACCTAACCTAACCTAACCTAACCTAACCTAACCTAACCTAACCTAACCTAACCTAACCTAACCTAACCTAACCTAACCTAACCTAACCTAACCTAACCTAACCTAACCTAACCTAACCTAACCTAACCTAACCTAACCTAACCTAACCTAACCTAACCTAACCTAACCTAACCTAACCTAACCTAACCTAACCTAACCTAACCTAACCTAACCTAACCTAACCTAACCTAACCTAACCTAACCTAACCTAACCTAACCTAACCTAACCTAACCTAACCTAACCTAACCTAACCTAACCTAACCTAACCTAACCTAACCTAACCTAACCTAACCTAACCTAACCTAACCTAACCTAACCTAACCTAACCTAACCTAACCTAACCTAACCTAACCTAACCTAACCTAACCTAACCTAACCTAACCTAACCTAACCTAACCTAACCTAACCTAACCTAACCTAACCTAACCTAACCTAACCTAACCTAACCTAACCTAACCTAACCTAACCTAACCTAACCTAACCTAACCTAACCTAACCTAACCTAACCTAACCTAACCTAACCTAACCTAACCTAACCTAACCTAACCTAACCTAACCTAACCTAACCTAACCTAACCTAACCTAACCTAACCTAACCTAACCTAACCTAACCTAACCTAACCTAACCTAACCTAACCTAACCTAACCTAACCTAACCTAACCTAACCTAACCTAACCTAACCTAACCTAACCTAACCTAACCTAACCTAACCTAACCTAACCTAACCTAACCTAACCTAACCTAACCTAACCTAACCTAACCTAACCTAACCTAACCTAACCTAACCTAACCTAACCTAACCTAACCTAACCTAACCTAACCTAACCTAACCTAACCTAACCTAACCTAACCTAACCTAACCTAACCTAACCTAACCTAACCTAACCTAACCTAACCTAACCTAACCTAACCTAACCTAACCTAACCTAACCTAACCTAACCTAACCTAACCTAACCTAACCTAACCTAACCTAACCTAACCTAACCTAACCTAACCTAACCTAACCTAACCTAACCTAACCTAACCTAACCTAACCTAACCTAACCTAACCTAACCTAACCTAACCTAACCTAACCTAACCTAACCTAACCTAACCTAACCTAACCTAACCTAACCTAACCTAACCTAACCTAACCTAACCTAACCTAACCTAACCTAACCTAACCTAACCTAACCTAACCTAACCTAACCTAACCTAACCTAACCTAACCTAACCTAACCTAACCTAACCTAACCTAACCTAACCTAACCTAACCTAACCTAACCTAACCTAACCTAACCTAACCTAACCTAACCTAACCTAACCTAACCTAACCTAACCTAACCTAACCTAACCTAACCTAACCTAACCTAACCTAACCTAACCTAACCTAACCTAACCTAACCTAACCTAACCTAACCTAACCTAACCTAACCTAACCTAACCTAACCTAACCTAACCTAACCTAACCTAACCTAACCTAACCTAACCTAACCTAACCTAACCTAACCTAACCTAACCTAACCTAACCTAACCTAACCTAACCTAACCTAACCTAACCTAACCTAACCTAACCTAACCTAACCTAACCTAACCTAACCTAACCTAACCTAACCTAACCTAACCTAACCTAACCCACTTGCTATTTTTTGAAATTTTCTTTTGGTTTTGTGTTGTTTGTTGACTAATTAGCAGGTAGTTTTTATCCCTTGGTTATACTCCAACGGGAACACGTGTCAAATTACACATCTTTCAGGACTTTAGTACATTTTGACGAAATTTTTGCAGTTTTTAATTTTTCTATAGCACTAGACGTATTCCAAATTCCTGTGTATCATTTGTTTTGGCTTGAGGACGGTGAGACCTATCTAGGGATACCTCTGGATCGCTTCTGCACCCTCTGAAACACACAAAAATAGTTAAAACAGTGGTGTCACCGCATACTTTTCAGTAAATTTTTGAACAAAGTCGCCAATAACTTTTGACCGTGAACCCTGGTGGTGTCCGGGATAGTCTCGTCTTGTAGCTGGTGATCAGCCGCGTCTTTTGACACCCCTCGCGTCCAGATCGGGCGAAGGGAACCTGAAAAATTTTGACGTTTTTGACGTTTTCGTAGACTCGTGTTCTATACACATATACATATATACATACAAAAGTCTACCTTAGGGAGCTGATGTTAGAAATTTTACTTGCTATTTTTTGAAATTTTCTTTTGGTTTTGTGTTGTTTGTTGACTAATTAGCAGGTAGTTTTTATCCCTTGGTTATACTCCAACGGGAACACGTGTCAAATTACACATCTTTCAGGACTTTAGTACATTTTGACGAAATTTTTGCAGTTTTTAATTTTTCTATAGCACTAGACGTATTCCAAATTCCTGTGTATCATTTGTTTTGGCTTGAGGACGGTGAGACCTATCTAGGGATACCTCTGGATCGCTTCTGCACCCTCTGAAACACACAAAAATAGTTAAAACAGTGGTGTCACCGCATACTTTTCAGTAAATTTTTGAACAAAGTCGCCAATAACTTTTGACCGTGAACCCTGGTGGTGTCCGGGATAGTCTCGTCTTGTAGCTGGTGATCAGCCGCGTCTTTTGACACCCCTCGCGTCCAGATCGGGCGAAGGGAACCTGAAAAATTTTGACGTTTTTGACGTTTTCGTAGACTCGTGTTCTATACACATATACATATATACATACAAAAGTCTACCTTAGGGAGCTGATGTTAGAAATTTTACTTGCTATTTTTTGAAATTTTCTTTTGGTTTTGTGTTGTTTGTTGACTAATTAGCAGGTAGTTTTTATCCCTTGGTTATACTCCAACGGGAACACGTGTCAAATTACACATCTTTCAGGACTTTAGTACATTTTGACGAAATTTTTGCAGTTTTTAATTTTTCTATAGCACTAGACGTATTCCAAATTCCTGTGTATCATTTGTTTTGGCTTGAGGACGGTGAGACCTATCTAGGGATACCTCTGGATCGCTTCTGCACCCTCTGAAACACACAAAAATAGTTAAAACAGTGGTGTCACCGCATACTTTTCAGTAAATTTTTGAACAAAGTCGCCAATAACTTTTGACCGTGAACCCTGGTGGTGTCCGGGATAGTCTCGTCTTGTAGCTGGTGATCAGCCGCGTCTTTTGACACCCCTCGCGTCCAGATCGGGCGAAGGGAACTCGAAAAATTGCCCGCCCAAACCCACCCTTTATTAATTTACAGATTACGATAGTAAAAATTTTATCTGTACACCAAACATAGGGGGCAAAACAAGAAACCTCAGCAAAAAATTTTTGAAAAATTTTATATATTGTATTGTATGACTAATACTTTTAACAGGGTCGAATTATTGTACCGTTTTATTGTTTATTGTTTGTATTTCGTCCCGACTTTTGACTATTGTCTTTTATCATTTTATTAACTTTACATTGACAATTTTACTAATTGAAATTATATTATACTGACGATTTATTATTATTTATAAATTTTTATTGACAATTTTATTTTATTACTATTTAATTTATTTATTTAACTTATGGTTTTTTGACCATAAGTTATTTAGGCTAATTGTGTTGTCCTGCTTTTGCATTTTAATTGTTTATTTTTACGTTACTTTTAATAATTTATTAATCTTTATTATTATTATTATTTAATCACATAACTTATATAACTTATACAAACTTTTATTTTAATCTGATTGAGTTTTCATAAGTTAGGCTCACCATGTTCGGCTTCCGCACTCCTACAAAAGAGCCCAGCACGTCGCAGACGGCGGCTCCTGTGGCGACCGGTTCCGGGGTAGCGCAGGTCAGGCGTAGCATAGGGGAGATCGAGTCGAAGCTGAGGTCTTCGACGTCGCCTCCCCTAAAAACCGCTGCGCCGAAAAACAAGGCAGTCCCGGCTCCGGTCGTCAAGGAGCCAAAACCAAAATACACCAGCCGTCTTGCGGAGGCCAAGGCGTTGTTAATAAGGGCCAAAACCCAAATTAACAACAGCCGCAACCTCCGCACAGACATAAAAAACGACGTGCTGGAGGCCGTTGACCGGCTCTATCAACTGGTAAAGGAGCAGGCGGCCGAACGTGGTGAGAAGGTGGAGTTGAAGGCCAGTGACCCCGTGATCAAGGAAAAACAAATGGAGAGGCCAAATGAAACAGCACTCATTACAAAGTTAGAAGAGCACGGAAAGTTATTGAAGGAAAATCAAAAGGAATTAGAGGGCCTCAGAGAGGAGTTGCGCAAGGCACCGGTGTCCTATGCGAGTGCAGTGGCCGGACCCCCGAAGCCCCAAGCTTGGGGAGCGTCGGCCATGCACTCCATAGTAATAAAATCGACAGATGAAATGGACACCGGTGACCAAGTAATAGAAAAAATAAGGTGTGCCGCAGAGGCCATAAAGGAAGGAGTCCAAGTGGACAGGATTCGCAAGATTAAAGACCAGAGGGTCATTCTGGGCTGTGCGTCGGCAGAGGAGCTGGAGCGCGTGAAGGCCAAGCTCCAAAAAAGCGGCAAGGACCTACACATCGAGAGCATTGCAGGCAGGGACCCGCTGATCGTCCTAAAGGACGTTATGTCCTACAACACCGACGAGGAGGTGCTGAGGGCGCTTAAGGCGCAGAACAAGCACCTCCTCAAGGACATCAGCGGGGACGATGACCGGATGGAGGTCAGATATCGGAAGAGGACCAGGAACCCGTTGGTAGCCCACATCGTGGTGAAGGTGTCGCCTCGATTGTGGGGCTGCCTAACGGGGGCCGGGGCCGTCCACATCGACCTCCAGCGGGTCAGAGTCGAGGACCAGTCCCCCCTGGTGCAGTGCTCTCGCTGTCTAGGCTACGGGCACACAAGGCGGCTGTGTCAGGACACAGAGGATGTGTGCAGTCATTGTGGAGGGCCGCATCGCAAAGACGCGTGCAAGGAGAAGCTTGCGGAGCGGCCCTCCTGCTGCAACTGCACAAAGGCCGGTTGTCCTGACACAGGTCACAACGCCTTTGATACGCAGTGCCCGGTCAGGCGCAAATGGGACACCTTAGCGAGGTCAGCGGTGGCCTACTGCTAAGGTGGCCCATTGGAGCGAGGCTGCCGGTGCACAGCCCAGATGCACAAGCTTGCCGTGCGTTGTCCATTTGTGCATACTGTACAGACCGCACTCTACTTTCACCAGCACCGCACCACGGCGCAGTCCAGGACCTGCACGGCTCTTTCTCTTGGACTCCATTGTAAATAATGCATGCCAGAGAAGAGTACCGTTAGCAGTCTCCCTCCGTTTTGAGGGAGAAGTTGGCAAAGCGCCGTGGTCGGCCCTTAGTGTCGGTCTGGGCAGTGTGCACAGTGGAGGGGTAATTGTTATTCTGTTTCATTATGTGTTGGCTTCTTCTTTGTGCTGTCCCTTCGTTGTGTGCTTTGTTTCGTTGTTTCTAAGTAGGGAATTTTTCAAACTCTGCACTATAGTGCAGCAGCGGCTTCTGAACTTGCAAAGTAAGCTTGCACTTTCGCAAACACGCTCTGCACTGTAGTGCAGACTCATGGTGAAAAACTTTTTGTGCTGTATTTTAGTAAGTTAATTGTTGTTATGTTTGGCCAAAACATGTAGATTATTAAGTAGGTAATTTTGTAAAATAAAAGTAAATATTAAAAAATGATAACTTATAAAATATTGTTAATTAAAAATAAATAGAAATATATATAATAATATTAGTAATAAATATAACATGTAAATAATTAAAGCACATTCCTAAATCCTAAATTAATAAAACATTATATTAAGCACATAATCCTCAACTAGCAAACCAGGACTCCGATTATGTTGGAGGATCATTTGGCCGGTCGCACCTAAGGTGCGGTCATTTAAAAAAAAAAAAAAAAAAAAAAAAAACCTAACCTAACCTAACCTAACCTAACCTAACCTAACCTAACCTAACCTAACCTAACCTAACCTAACCTAACCTAACCTAACCTAACCTAACCTAACCTAACCTAACCTAACCTAACCTAACCTAACCTAACCTAACCTAACCTAACCTAACCTAACCTAACCTAACCTAACCTAACCTAACCTAACCTAACCTAACCTAACCTAACCTAACCTAACCTAACCTAACCTAACCTAACCTAACCTAACCTAACCTAACCTAACCTAACCTAACCTAACCTAACCTAACCTAACCTAACCTAACCTAACCTAACCTAACCTAACCTAACCTAACCTAACCTAACCTAACCTAACCTAACCTAACCTAACCTAACCTAACCTAACCTAACCTAACCTAACCTAACCTAACCTAACCTAACCTAACCTAACCTAACCTAACCTAACCTAACCTAACCTAACCTAACCTAACCTAACCTAACCTAACCTAACCTAACCTAACCTAACCTAACCTAACCTAACCTAACCTAACCTAACCTAACCTAACCTAACCTAACCTAACCTAACCTAACCTAACCTAACCTAACCTAACCTAACCTAACCTAACCTAACCTAACCTAACCTAACCTAACCTAACCTAACCTAACCTAACCTAACCTAACCTAACCTAACCTAACCTAACCTAACCTAACCTAACCTAACCTAACCTAACCTAACCTAACCTAACCTAACCTAACCTAACCTAACCTAACCTAACCTAACCTAACCTAACCTAACCTAACCTAACCTAACCTAACCTAACCTAACCTAACCTAACCTAACCTAACCTAACCTAACCTAACCTAACCTAACCTAACCTAACCTAACCTAACCTAACCTAACCTAACCTAACCTAACCTAACCTAACCTAACCTAACCTAACCTAACCTAACCTAACCTAACCTAACCTAACCTAACCTAACCTAACCTAACCTAACCTAACCTAACCTAACCTAACCTAACCTAACCTAACCTAACCTAACCTAACCTAACCTAACCTAACCTAACCTAACCTAACCTAACCTAACCTAACCTAACCTAACCTAACCTAACCTAACCTAACCTAACCTAACCTAACCTAACCTAACCTAACCTAACCTAACCTAACCTAACCTAACCTAACCTAACCTAACCTAACCTAACCTAACCTAACCTAACCTAACCTAACCTAACCTAACCTAACCTAACCTAACCTAACCTAACCTAACCTAACCTAACCTAACCTAACCTAACCTAACCTAACCTAACCTAACCTAACCTAACCTAACCTAACCTAACCTAACCTAACCTAACCTAACCTAACCTAACCTAACCTAACCTAACCTAACCTAACCTAACCTAACCTAACCTAACCTAACCTAACCTAACCTAACCTAACCTAACCTAACCTAACCTAACCTAACCTAACCTAACCTAACCTAACCTAACCTAACCTAACCTAACCTAACCTAACCTAACCTAACCTAACCTAACCTAACCTAACCTAACCTAACCTAACCTAACCTAACCTAACCTAACCTAACCTAACCTAACCTAACCTAACCTAACCTAACCTAACCTAACCTAACCTAACCTAACCTAACCTAACCTAACCTAACCTAACCTAACCTAACCTAACCTAACCTAACCTAACCTAACCTAACCTAACCTAACCTAACCTAACCTAACCTAACCTAACCTAACCTAACCTAACCTAACCTAACCTAACCTAACCTAACCTAACCTAACCTAACCTAACCTAACCTAACCTAACCTAACCTAACCTAACCTAACCTAACCTAACCTAACCTAACCTAACCTAACCTAACCTAACCTAACCTAACCTAACCTAACCTAACCTAACCTAACCTAACCTAACCTAACCTAACCTAACCTAACCTAACCTAACCTAACCTAACCTAACCTAACCTAACCTAACCTAACCTAACCTAACCTAACCTAACCTAACCTAACCTAACCTAACCTAACCTAACCTAACCTAACCTAACCTAACCTAACCTAACCTAACCTAACCTAACCTAACCTAACCTAACCTAACCTAACCTAACCTAACCTAACCTAACCTAACCTAACCTAACCTAACCTAACCTAACCTAACCTAACCTAACCTAACCTAACCTAACCTAACCTAACCTAACCTAACCTAACCTAACCTAACCTAACCTAACCTAACCTAACCTAACCTAACCTAACCTAACCTAACCTAACCTAACCTAACCTAACCTAACCTAACCTAACCTAACCTAACCTAACCTAACCTAACCTAACCTAACCTAACCTAACCTAACCTAACCTAACCTAACCTAACCTAACCTAACCTAACCTAACCTAACCTAACCTAACCTAACCTAACCTAACCTAACCTAACCTAACCTAACCTAACCTAACCTAACCTAACCTAACCTAACCTAACCTAACCTAACCTAACCTAACCTAACCTAACCTAACCTAACCTAACCTAACCTAACCTAACCTAACCTAACCTAACCTAACCTAACCTAACCTAACCTAACCTAACCTAACCTAACCTAACCTAACCTAACCTAACCTAACCTAACCTAACCTAACCTAACCTAACCTAACCTAACCTAACCTAACCTAACCTAACCTAACCTAACCTAACCTAACCTAACCTAACCTAACCTAACCTAACCTAACCTAACCTAACCTAACCTAACCTAACCTAACCTAACCTAACCTAACCTAACCTAACCTAACCTAACCTAACCTAACCTAACCTAACCTAACCTAACCTAACCTAACCTAACCTAACCTAACCTAACCTAACCTAACCTAACCTAACCTAACCTAACCTAACCTAACCTAACCTAACCTAACCTAACCTAACCTAACCTAACCTAACCTAACCTAACCTAACCTAACCTAACCTAACCTAACCTAACCTAACCTAACCTAACCTAACCTAACCTAACCTAACCTAACCTAACCTAACCTAACCTAACCTAACCTAACCTAACCTAACCTAACCTAACCTAACCTAACCTAACCTAACCTAACCTAACCTAACCTAACCTAACCTAACCTAACCTAACCTAACCTAACCTAACCTAACCTAACCTAACCTAACCTAACCTAACCTAACCTAACCTAACCTAACCTAACCTAACCTAACCTAACCTAACCTAACCTAACCTAACCTAACCTAACCTAACCTAACCTAACCTAACCTAACCTAACCTAACCTAACCTAACCTAACCTAACCTAACCTAACCTAACCTAACCTAACCTAACCTAACCTAACCTAACCTAACCTAACCTAACCTAACCTAACCTAACCTAACCTAACCTAACCTAACCTAACCTAACCTAACCTAACCTAACCTAACCTAACCTAACCTAACCTAACCTAACCTAACCTAACCTAACCTAACCTAACCTAACCTAACCTAACCTAACCTAACCTAACCTAACCTAACCTAACCTAACCTAACCTAACCTAACCTAACCTAACCTAACCTAACCTAACCTAACCTAACCTAACCTAACCTAACCTAACCTAACCTAACCTAACCTAACCTAACCTAACCTAACCTAACCTAACCTAACCTAACCTAACCTAACCTAACCTAACCTAACCTAACCTAACCTAACCTAACCTAACCTAACCTAACCTAACCTAACCTAACCTAACCTAACCTAACCTAACCTAACCTAACCTAACCTAACCTAACCTAACCTAACCTAACCTAACCTAACCTAACCTAACCTAACCTAACCTAACCTAACCTAACCTAACCTAACCTAACCTAACCTAACCTAACCTAACCTAACCTAACCTAACCTAACCTAACCTAACCTAACCTAACCTAACCTAACCTAACCTAACCTAACCTAACCTAACCTAACCTAACCTAACCTAACCTAACCTAACCTAACCTAACCTAACCTAACCTAACCTAACCTAACCTAACCTAACCTAACCTAACCTAACCTAACCTAACCTAACCTAACCTAACCTAACCTAACCTAACCTAACCTAACCTAACCTAACCTAACCTAACCTAACCTAACCTAACCTAACCTAACCTAACCTAACCTAACCTAACCTAACCTAACCTAACCTAACCTAACCTAACCTAACCTAACCTAACCTAACCTAACCTAACCTAACCTAACCTAACCTAACCTAACCTAACCTAACCTAACCTAACCTAACCTAACCTAACCTAACCTAACCTAACCTAACCTAACCTAACCTAACCTAACCTAACCTAACCTAACCTAACCTAACCTAACCTAACCTAACCTAACCTAACCTAACCTAACCTAACCTAACCTAACCTAACCTAACCTAACCTAACCTAACCTAACCTAACCTAACCTAACCTAACCTAACCTAACCTAACCTAACCTAACCTAACCTAACCTAACCTAACCTAACCTAACCTAACCTAACCTAACCTAACCTAACCTAACCTAACCTAACCTAACCTAACCTAACCTAACCTAACCTAACCTAACCTAACCTAACCTAACCTAACCTAACCTAACCTAACCTAACCTAACCTAACCTAACCTAACCTAACCTAACCTAACCTAACCTAACCTAACCTAACCTAACCTAACCTAACCTAACCTAACCTAACCTAACCTAACCTAACCTAACCTAACCTAACCTAACCTAACCTAACCTAACCTAACCTAACCTAACCTAACCTAACCTAACCTAACCTAACCTAACCTAACCTAACCTAACCTAACCTAACCTAACCTAACCTAACCTAACCTAACCTAACCTAACCTAACCTAACCTAACCTAACCTAACCTAACCTAACCTAACCTAACCTAACCTAACCTAACCTAACCTAACCTAACCTAACCTAACCTAACCTAACCTAACCTAACCTAACCTAACCTAACCTAACCTAACCTAACCTAACCTAACCTAACCTAACCTAACCTAACCTAACCTAACCTAACCTAACCTAACCTAACCTAACCTAACCTAACCTAACCTAACCTAACCTAACCTAACCTAACCTAACCTAACCTAACCTAACCTAACCTAACCTAACCTAACCTAACCTAACCTAACCTAACCTAACCTAACCTAACCTAACCTAACCTAACCTAACCTAACCTAACCTAACCTAACCTAACCTAACCTAACCTAACCTAACCTAACCTAACCTAACCTAACCTAACCTAACCTAACCTAACCTAACCTAACCTAACCTAACCTAACCTAACCTAACCTAACCTAACCGAAGTCTTGACCGGTTCTTGGTCGCGTAAGCAGCATTTTTGCCTAGCTCCGTACTTTAAAAATTCAGTTTAGTGGGTTTTTCTAGCCCGATTGTGACGTGCGTAGCATCAAAAGTTGCGCGTTAGTGAGCCCTACAAAGTGACACTAAAACTGTGAAAATCGTGTAATATAGTGAAGTACAATAACTGAAAAAACACCAATTTGTGAGGTTATGTGGTAAAAATTATTCACTAAAAGTGAAATAAAAGCAAAAATACAAGTGTTACAGTGTTGCAAAAATAGTGGCCTAGTGCGCTTTTGTGCCCCCCATCTTTTGGTGGTGGAACCACCACCCGCACACGTGACCCTGAAGTAGGGTCACTGAAAAACCAACTCGCACACGTGGTCGGAAAAACAGAAGGAGCAGCGCTGCGAAGCTGGAAAAAATACTGAAGGTAGACCTATTCACGTACACCTAAATGCCGCTTTCTGATTTTAAAAACTATTAGTAGTTTTTAAATTAAAAATTGACAAAGGTCAAAACTTTGACCTTTAATATCTTCGAAACAAGATCGGTGACACCACTGTTTCTGACAGCAGCAGGCTGCGCGCTCACCCGGACAAGGCGACCATCTAGTTTTTAAAATTTTTGTATTATTATTTTAAAATTTTTTATATCAAAAACTACAATTTTTACTATTTTTAAAATTTTTATGTATTTAATTGAATATTTTAAAATCTTATTAATTATTGTAATAGTAGCTTATTTATAGAAAATTATACAATTTTAATTACAATTTTATTTTAATTATTTACAAAGTTATAAAATTTTTTATGTTTTTAGTAAATATATTCGAAAATATTCAATTAAAAATTGTTCTGACGCCGGAATCGTGCTCGGGATAATATTCCCGATCTCTAGATATAAGACACGACAAGTCTACTCCAAAAATTGTAGAAGTTAGACATTTTCAGCACCTCCGGCCGCCATCTTGAAAATTTTTAAAACGTGTATATCTTCTGAACCAGGTGTCGTAGAAAATTCTGCTTTGGTTTGCTAGTAAGGGCATAACTTACATTATCATTTAAATTAGGTTTCTTCCAAATTGGGGATGAAAAATTTTTGGGGTTGAATTTTATTAAAATCAGTTAGATAACAAAATTCTCATTATCCTCAACCCAAACACCAGATTTCTGCGACGCCTGGAACCGGAGATATCTCAAGTCTAACATTGACTTTGACAGTTAGGCCGCCATCTTGAAAATTTTCAAACGGCCATAACTTTGTCAAAAATTGTGACAGAACTCTGGGACTTTTTGTGGGGTGCCCTCCAGGACCAGAGGTATCGCCTGATACCACTTTAACCCAAATTGGGACCCTCAAAATTTTTGTAGTAACCAGGGGTGCCACAAGACGCGTCGCGTCGGGGCCGTTCAGGGAGACCAACTCCCATAGCTCTAAGACCAGTAGAAGCTGAGATATCAACAAAAGAAATCTTGTTGACTTCAACCCGGTTTACAACCCACCGGCGCGCGATCCGGATATCTCAGCAACTATCATAGGTAGAAGAGTGCGGTTTTCTCTGTCGGTATCGGCGTGCTGCGGGCTTCCTTTGGGGACTACAGACATTGTTCTAGCTCTTCTTCTTTTATCTTCTACTTCTTTCTTGCTCCTTCTTTTTCTTCTTTTTGATTTTTTAACATCACCACATTGCTTCTGACCCTGGTGAGCATCCCCCCCACTGACTTATTTTAAAATTGTAGTAATTAACTACAAATTTTGACTATACTTAAACCTTTTGGTAAGGTATATAGACGTAAATTTTTAAAATATTATTTAATTTAATTATTTATATATTAGGTTAAGTGACAAATTGTATTTATACAGACTCTATACATCTGACAGTAAAATTAAATATTTTACATTTTATACGACTATATTTCTACCATTTTTGGTGAAATATCTAGGTTAAGTTATACATAAATTTCTACCACTTAGGACATATACTATATTAAGGATAACTTTTGCATTAGTGACACTTGCAACCACTCCTCGCTCCCGATCGAGCCTCCTGGTTCTGTCTGGCAGGCCGGTGGCAACAACTGTCAGTTGTCTTAACAACATAACATCTTGTGCTGCAGCCTGTCGGGTACTCCCCTCGGGACTGCGCTCGGGCGCGAGTGATTGTGTGCAAGAAAAATCGGACTATCGACTTTGCAAAGTACTGTCATAGAGTTAAGTGTTACTTCATTTTAACCTCACCACTTGACCTGACTAAACCGTTATTTATTTATTTAATAAACTAGTGTCACATCTATATTAGAATATTAGTGTCGTATTGGACCCTTTACACCCATACACACCCACACTTTAGTTATCCTAAACCCGCAAGTCTCCAACATGTGTACTCGTACACCCCCGACTAAGCCTACCTCCCTAAGCCGAACGCGGGACTCATTCAACAAGACTTATGACAAACCAATTACACCGGACCTGAGTACACCTCCAGTCTCGGGTCAGTCTCCACCATTGAATCGGTCCCGTGAAATGGTAAGGGGTATCGTTAATGGAATTGAGGCATCCACCTCTAAGACGGACACACGAACTCCAACCCCAACCAAACAAAAAAGCTACACCGACTCTGCAAAAGCTCTGCTGAAAGAGATCACAAATTCCCTGAACGCTCCAAGAATGAGCAAAGAAGACAAGAGTAGCACTCTGAAGTCTGTAAATAAGCTCTATGAAATGGTGGTAATCTTGGACAAGAAGCTGAAAAATAGACCTACGCAGATACCAACCAAAGAGAAAGAAAGTGATCTCACTGCCGAACTGAGAGAGGTGCTGACCGAGAACATAAAAGCTGTCAGGGAAAACACCCAGACCGGCTTGGCTGTTAAGGCGGCTCTAGAGACGACAGCCTTGATATCTGATAGCGACAGGTCTCACAGCGAACAACTGCTGAAGGGAATAGAAGGCGTAACACAGATAGCCGGCGCATTAACCAAATCCGTTACGGAGTCTGGTGCGAGCGCATCTGCCTCTATTCCCACTTACGCCGAAATAGCAAGGAAGCCTATGTTCTCGGTCATCATCTCCTCGGTCGACTGCTGCGACACAAGTGGGGATGTGATCGACAAGATAAAGGACACCTTGGATGCGAAGAACACAGGACTGCAAGTCGAAAGACTCCGGAAGGTTCGCGAGGGCAAGGTCGTTCTGAGCTGCGCCAGTAGATCCGAGCTGACGAAAGCCGAAACGCAGCTCAGGACCAATGACCAGTTAAAAACAGAGGAGGCCCAAACTAAAAACCCTCTCGTTGTCCTCAAGAACCTTCTGAGATATAACACGGACGAGCAGATAAAAAGAGCCCTCGAAATGCAGAATAAGGCATTGTTGAAGGACCTGACGACCGAAGAAGTTAACTTTGAGGTGCGATACCGGAGGAGGGCGAGGAACCCACTTGAGTGCCACGCCGTCCTCCGGGTCTCACCCGTCCTGTGGAAAAGGTTAACGTCGGTCGGAAGGATTTACATTGACCTTCAGAGGATCAAAGTGGAGGACCAATCGCCTCTAGTGCAGTGCACTAAGTGTCTGGCATGCGGCCACGGACGAAAACAGTGCACGGAGTCGACGGAACAATGTTACCATTGCGGCGGCGACCACGTTAAGGCAGATTGCCCGCGAGTGGCGGCAGGCCAGACACCTATTTGCAAAAACTGCACTTTGGCAAAATTAGCCGACGTAAATCATTCGGTTTATAGCATCGAATGCCCCATACGCGCAAAATGGGACGCAATTGCACGTTCGTCCGTGTCATATTGCTGAGGGCAACGCGGGCATTCCACCGAAAAAACATCTACTCGAGGAAACACCTGCTAAATTAGTACAGAATGATGGCTTCTCAATCAAGGCCATAGCTGGCCATCTTTGTAAAGTCGCCCATGATGATTTCCAAGCGTCTCTTGAGTTCGCCGGAATACTGCCACTTGACATTCACATTAGAGAAATTGTTTCCCTGTATGGATTCGAGTGGGGTATCCGGCGAACGCAGGATGATGTGGAAACCGATACGCAGGCTCCTCACGCAGACTGGCCCCGTTCAGCTGCGCATATGATACGAAAATTAATTGACATTAAGATCGCCGTATGCGTTGCGTCGGGGACGCCCTGCAAATACACCAAGCAATCAACATCAAGCGACTTCATGTCGGCTCTTTCATTCTCGAATAACACTCACCTCACCTTAAAAATAAAGCTGAGCCTTTATTTAGATATAAAGCACGTGCAGAAACTGGCGAGAATGAAAGAACCGACAAATTATCACAAGAACCTGCCACACACAAAACACATAGAACCTACTATACAAATATATACTCATATAATATGTATTAAATCTATTATTATACTGCCCATATTGCCCTCAACTGCACGGTAAATACCACCTTAGAGTGAAATAAAGTTGTGAGGTTGGAGAGAAATATCAGAATTGTAAATAGGGACGAATATATAAAATGCCAAAGATTGTAACATAGTAATTAAAATTTAATGTACTATTGTCACTGTTATAGATTTGTAAAACTAATATTATAATTAGAAAAGATTGTTATAGTTAATAAGATAAAAAACTGTTATTAAAATGTAAGTATTAAACCTAGAAATATAATGTAAAGATTCAAAATTTATTATAATAAGAAATAAATTGTAAAACGAAAAACTAATTGTAATTTGCTAATGTAACTATGTACACTATTGTTAAATGCTAAAAAAAAAAAAAAAAAAAAAAAAATAAGATCTATGTAAAATTAAAAATTAAAAACTTGGCTATACACTCATTAAAAATAAAACAAGGTCCCTGATTATGTTAGGGGAGACATTTTAACAAAAAAATAAAAAAAAAAAAAAAAAAACCTAACCTAACCTAACCTAACCTAACCTAACCTAACCTAACCTAACCTAACCTAACCTAACCTAACCTAACCTAACCTAACCTAACCTAACCTAACCTAACCTAACCTAACCTAACCTAACCTAACCTAACCTAACCTAACCTAACCTAACCTAACCTAACCTAACCTAACCTAACCTAACCTAACCTAACCTAACCTAACCTAACCTAACCTAACCTAACCTAACCTAACCTAACCTAACCTAACCTAACCTAACCTAACCTAACCTAACCTAACCTAACCTAACCTAACCTAACCTAACCTAACCTAACCTAACCTAACCTAACCTAACCTAACCTAACCTAACCTAACCTAACCTAACCTAACCTAACCTAACCTAACCTAACCTAACCTAACCTAACCTAACCTAACCTAACCTAACCTAACCTAACCTAACCTAACCTAACCTAACCTAACCTAACCTAACCTAACCTAACCTAACCTAACCTAACCTAACCTAACCTAACCTAACCTAACCTAACCTAACCTAACCTAACCTAACCTAACCTAACCTAACCTAACCTAACCTAACCTAACCTAACCTAACCTAACCTAACCTAACCTAACCTAACCTAACCTAACCTAACCTAACCTAACCTAACCTAACCTAACCTAACCTAACCTAACCTAACCTAACCTAACCTAACCTAACCTAACCTAACCTAACCTAACCTAACCTAACCTAACCTAACCTAACCTAACCTAACCTAACCTAACCTAACCTAACCTAACCTAACCTAACCTAACCTAACCTAACCTAACCTAACCTAACCTAACCTAACCTAACCTAACCTAACCTAACCTAACCTAACCTAACCTAACCTAACCTAACCTAACCTAACCTAACCTAACCTAACCTAACCTAACCTAACCTAACCTAACCTAACCTAACCTAACCTAACCTAACCTAACCTAACCTAACCTAACCTAACCTAACCTAACCTAACCTAACCTAACCTAACCTAACCTAACCTAACCTAACCTAACCTAACCTAACCTAACCTAACCTAACCTAACCTAACCTAACCTAACCTAACCTAACCTAACCTAACCTAACCTAACCTAACCTAACCTAACCTAACCTAACCTAACCTAACCTAACCTAACCTAACCTAACCTAACCTAACCTAACCTAACCTAACCTAACCTAACCTAACCTAACCTAACCTAACCTAACCTAACCTAACCTAACCTAACCTAACCTAACCTAACCTAACCTAACCTAACCTAACCTAACCTAACCTAACCTAACCTAACCTAACCTAACCTAACCTAACCTAACCTAACCTAACCTAACCTAACCTAACCTAACCTAACCTAACCTAACCTAACCTAACCTAACCTAACCTAACCTAACCTAACCTAACCTAACCTAACCTAACCTAACCTAACCTAACCTAACCTAACCTAACCTAACCTAACCTAACCTAACCTAACCTAACCTAACCTAACCTAACCTAACCTAACCTAACCTAACCTAACCTAACCTAACCTAACCTAACCTAACCTAACCTAACCTAACCTAACCTAACCTAACCTAACCTAACCTAACCTAACCTAACCTAACCTAACCTAACCTAACCTAACCTAACCTAACCTAACCTAACCTAACCTAACCTAACCTAACCTAACCTAACCTAACCTAACCTAACCTAACCTAACCTAACCTAACCTAACCTAACCTAACCTAACCTAACCTAACCTAACCTAACCTAACCGACTTGCTATTTTTTGAAATTTTCTTTTGGTTTTATGTTGTTTGTTGACTAATTAGCAGGTAGTTTTTATCCCTTGGTTATACTCCAACGGGAACACGTGTCAAATTACACATCTTTCAGGACTTTAGTACATTTTGACGAAATTTTTGCAGTTTTTAATTTTTCTATAGCACTAGACCTATTCCAAATTCCTGTGAATCATTTGTTTTGGCTTGAGGACGGTGAGACCTATCTAGGGATACCTCTGGATCGCTTCTGCACCCTCTGAAACATACAAAAACAGTTAAAACAGTGGTGTCACCGCATACTTTTCAGTAAATTTTTGAACAAAGTCGCCAATAACTTTTGACCGTGAACCCTGGTGGTGTCCGGGATAGTCTCGTCTTGTAGCTGGTGATCAGCCGCGTCTTTTGACACCCCTCGCGTCCAGATCGGGCGAAGGGAACTTGAAAAATTTTGACGTTTTTGACGTTTTAGTAGACTCGTGTTCTATACATTTATACATATATACATACAAAAGTCTACCTTAGGGAGCTGATGTTAGAAATTTTACTTGCTATTTTTTGAAATTTTCTTTTGGTTTTATGTTGTTTGTTGACTAATTAGCAGGTAGTTTTTATCCCTTGGTTATACTCCAACGGGAACACGTGTCAAATTACACATCTTTCAGGACTTTAGTACATTTTGACGAAATTTTTGCAGTTTTTAATTTTTCTATAGCACTAGACCTATTCCAAATTCCTGTGAATCATTTGTTTTGGCTTGAGGACGGTGAGACCTATCTAGGGATACCTCTGGATCGCTTCTGCACCCTCTGAAACATACAAAAACAGTTAAAACAGTGGTGTCACCGCATACTTTTCAGTAAATTTTTGAACAAAGTCGCCAATAACTTTTGACCGTGAACCCTGGTGGTGTCCGGGATAGTCTCGTCTTGTAGCTGGTGATCAGCCGCGTCTTTTGACACCCCTCGCGTCCAGATCGGGCGAAGGGAACTTGAAAAATTTTGACGTTTTTGACGTTTTAGTAGACTCGTGTTCTATACATTTATACATATATACATACAAAAGTCTACCTTAGGGAGCTGATGTTAGAAATTTTACTTGCTATTTTTTGAAATTTTCTTTTGGTTTTATGTTGTTTGTTGACTAATTAGCAGGTAGTTTTTATCCCTTGGTTATACTCCAACGGGAACACGTGTCAAATTACACATCTTTCAGGACTTTAGTACATTTTGACGAAATTTTTGCAGTTTTTAATTTTTCTATAGCACTAGACCTATTCCAAATTCCTGTGAATCATTTGTTTTGGCTTGAGGACGGTGAGACCTATCTAGGGATACCTCTGGATCGCTTCTGCACCCTCTGAAACATACAAAAACAGTTAAAACAGTGGTGTCACCGCATACTTTTCAGTAAATTTTTGAACAAAGTCGCCAATAACTTTTGACCGTGAACCCTGGTGGTGTCCGGGATAGTCTCGTCTTGTAGCTGGTGATCAGCCGCGTCTTTTGACACCCCTCGCGTCCAGATCGGGCGAAGGGAACTTGAAAAATTTTGACGTTTTTGACGTTTTAGTAGACTCGTGTTCTATACATTTATACATATATACATACAAAAGTCTACCTTAGGGAGCTGATGTTAGAAATTTTACTTGCTATTTTTTGAAATTTTCTTTTGGTTTTATGTTGTTTGTTGACTAATTAGCAGGTAGTTTTTATCCCTTGGTTATACTCCAACGGGAACACGTGTCAAATTACACATCTTTCAGGACTTTAGTACATTTTGACGAAATTTTTGCAGTTTTTAATTTTTCTATAGCACTAGACCTATTCCAAATTCCTGTGAATCATTTGTTTTGGCTTGAGGACGGTGAGACCTATCTAGGGATACCTCTGGATCGCTTCTGCACCCTCTGAAACATACAAAAACAGTTAAAACAGTGGTGTCACCGCATACTTTTCAGTAAATTTTTGAACAAAGTCGCCAATAACTTTTGACCGTGAACCCTGGTGGTGTCCGGGATAGTCTCGTCTTGTAGCTGGTGATCAGCCGCGTCTTTTGACACCCCTCGCGTCCAGATCGGGCGAAGGGAACTTGAAAAATTTTGACGTTTTTGACGTTTTAGTAGACTCGTGTTCTATACATTTATACATATATACATACAAAAGTCTACCTTAGGGAGCTGATGTTAGAAATTTTACTTGCTATTTTTTGAAATTTTCTTTTGGTTTTATGTTGTTTGTTGACTAATTAGCAGGTAGTTTTTATCCCTTGGTTATACTCCAACGGGAACACGTGTCAAATTACACATCTTTCAGGACTTTAGTACATTTTGACGAAATTTTTGCAGTTTTTAATTTTTCTATAGCACTAGACCTATTCCAAATTCCTGTGAATCATTTGTTTTGGCTTGAGGACGGTGAGACCTATCTAGGGATACCTCTGGATCGCTTCTGCACCCTCTGAAACATACAAAAACAGTTAAAACAGTGGTGTCACCGCATACTTTTCAGTAAATTTTTGAACAAAGTCGCCAATAACTTTTGACCGTGAACCCTGGTGGTGTCCGGGATAGTCTCGTCTTGTAGCTGGTGATCAGCCGCGTCTTTTGACACCCCTCGCGTCCAGATCGGGCGAAGGGAACTTGAAAAATTTTGACGTTTTTGACGTTTTAGTAGACTCGTGTTCTATACATTTATACATATATACATACAAAAGTCTACCTTAGGGAGCTGATGTTAGAAATTTTACTTGCTATTTTTTGAAATTTTCTTTTGGTTTTATGTTGTTTGTTGACTAATTAGCAGGTAGTTTTTATCCCTTGGTTATACTCCAACGGGAACACGTGTCAAATTACACATCTTTCAGGACTTTAGTACATTTTGACGAAATTTTTGCAGTTTTTAATTTTTCTATAGCACTAGACCTATTCCAAATTCCTGTGAATCATTTGTTTTGGCTTGAGGACGGTGAGACCTATCTAGGGATACCTCTGGATCGCTTCTGCACCCTCTGAAACATACAAAAACAGTTAAAACAGTGGTGTCACCGCATACTTTTCAGTAAATTTTTGAACAAAGTCGCCAATAACTTTTGACCGTGAACCCTGGTGGTGTCCGGGATAGTCTCGTCTTGTAGCTGGTGATCAGCCGCGTCTTTTGACACCCCTCGCGTCCAGATCGGGCGAAGGGAACTTGAAAAATTTTGACGTTTTTGACGTTTTAGTAGACTCGTGTTCTATACATTTATACATATATACATACAAAAGTCTACCTTAGGGAGCTGATGTTAGAAATTTTACTTGCTATTTTTTGAAATTTTCTTTTGGTTTTATGTTGTTTGTTGACTAATTAGCAGGTAGTTTTTATCCCTTGGTTATACTCCAACGGGAACACGTGTCAAATTACACATCTTTCAGGACTTTAGTACATTTTGACGAAATTTTTGCAGTTTTTAATTTTTCTATAGCACTAGACCTATTCCAAATTCCTGTGAATCATTTGTTTTGGCTTGAGGACGGTGAGACCTATCTAGGGATACCTCTGGATCGCTTCTGCACCCTCTGAAACATACAAAAACAGTTAAAACAGTGGTGTCACCGCATACTTTTCAGTAAATTTTTGAACAAAGTCGCCAATAACTTTTGACCGTGAACCCTGGTGGTGTCCGGGATAGTCTCGTCTTGTAGCTGGTGATCAGCCGCGTCTTTTGACACCCCTCGCGTCCAGATCGGGCGAAGGGAACTTGAAAAATTTTGACGTTTTTGACGTTTTAGTAGACTCGTGTTCTATACATTTATACATATATACATACAAAAGTCTACCTTAGGGAGCTGATGTTAGAAATTTTACTTGCTATTTTTTGAAATTTTCTTTTGGTTTTATGTTGTTTGTTGACTAATTAGCAGGTAGTTTTTATCCCTTGGTTATACTCCAACGGGAACACGTGTCAAATTACACATCTTTCAGGACTTTAGTACATTTTGACGAAATTTTTGCAGTTTTTAATTTTTCTATAGCACTAGACCTATTCCAAATTCCTGTGAATCATTTGTTTTGGCTTGAGGACGGTGAGACCTATCTAGGGATACCTCTGGATCGCTTCTGCACCCTCTGAAACATACAAAAACAGTTAAAACAGTGGTGTCACCGCATACTTTTCAGTAAATTTTTGAACAAAGTCGCCAATAACTTTTGACCGTGAACCCTGGTGGTGTCCGGGATAGTCTCGTCTTGTAGCTGGTGATCAGCCGCGTCTTTTGACACCCCTCGCGTCCAGATCGGGCGAAGGGAACTTGAAAAATTTTGACGTTTTTGACGTTTTAGTAGACTCGTGTTCTATACATTTATACATATATACATACAAAAGTCTACCTTAGGGAGCTGATGTTAGAAATTTTACTTGCTATTTTTTGAAATTTTCTTTTGGTTTTATGTTGTTTGTTGACTAATTAGCAGGTAGTTTTTATCCCTTGGTTATACTCCAACGGGAACACGTGTCAAATTACACATCTTTCAGGACTTTAGTACATTTTGACGAAATTTTTGCAGTTTTTAATTTTTCTATAGCACTAGACCTATTCCAAATTCCTGTGAATCATTTGTTTTGGCTTGAGGACGGTGAGACCTATCTAGGGATACCTCTGGATCGCTTCTGCACCCTCTGAAACATACAAAAACAGTTAAAACAGTGGTGTCACCGCATACTTTTCAGTAAATTTTTGAACAAAGTCGCCAATAACTTTTGACCGTGAACCCTGGTGGTGTCCGGGATAGTCTCGTCTTGTAGCTGGTGATCAGCCGCGTCTTTTGACACCCCTCGCGTCCAGATCGGGCGAAGGGAACCTGAAAAATTGCCCGCCCAAACCCACCCTTGATTTATTTACTGATTACGACAGTAAGTTTTTGAACAGTACACCTACAAGGGGGTATAAAAATAAAAGAACAAACGAAAAATTTTATAAAATTTTAAATCTTACTTT
This sequence comes from Parascotia fuliginaria, assembly GCA_963082885.1. NCBI lineage: Eukaryota > Metazoa > Arthropoda > Insecta > Lepidoptera > Erebidae > Parascotia > Parascotia fuliginaria. The sequence continues at coordinate 21,635,993 of OY720174.1, read as the reverse complement.
AATTTAATTCGTTTTATTGACCATTGTCGGACTATTGTCTTTACAAATTTTTTTTTTTTTATTCTTTTAAATTTTACATTGACAATTTTAATTATTTAAAAATATATATTGACAATTTTATTATTTTACTGTGATTCTTATTGACAATTTTATTGAATTATTTAATTTATTCGTATTAATTAATTTATTTATCTATTTGTTAACTTGTGGTTTATTGACCACAAGTTATTAGGTTAATTGTGTTGTCTTGCTTTTGCATTCTATTTGTTATTTTACATTATTTCTTAAATCTTAATTATTATTTGAATTTTATATAACTTATACAAACCTTTATTTTAATTTGATTGTTCACTTAAATAAGTTAGGCTCACCATGTTCGGCTTCCGTACGCCCACAAAAGAGCCCAGCACGTCGCAGACGGCGGCTCCTGTGGCGACCGGTTCCGGGGTAGCGCAGGTCAGGCGTAGCATAGGGGAGATCGAGTCGAAGCTGAGGTCTTCGACGTCGCCTCCCCTAAAAACTGCTGCGCCGAAAAACAAGGCTGCCCCGGCTCCGGTCGTCAAGGAGTCTAAACCGAAATACACCAGCCGTCTTGCGGAGGCCAAGGCGTTGTTGATAAGGGCTAAAACCCAAATCAACAACAGCCGCAACCTCCGCACAGACATCAAGAACGACGTGCTGGAGGCCGTTGATAGGCTATATCAGATTGTAAAGGAGCAGGCGGCCGAACGTGGTGAGAAGGTAGAATCGGCGGTTAGGGATCCCGTGGCCAAGGATCACCAGATTGAGAGGTCGACTAGTGAGGCAACACTTATGGAGAAGCTAGTAGAACACGGAAAACTATTAGAGGAAAGTAAGAAGGAAATGGTTGGCCTCAGGGAGGCCTTGCGGCAGGCACCGGTGTCCTACGCGAGTGCAGTGGCCGGACCCCCGAAGCCCCAAGCTTGGGGAGCGTCGGCCATGCACTCGATAGTAATAAAGTCGACAGACGAA